>ML387299.1:1552-24604 GCA_005239525.1 Nicotiana knightiana | reverse complement strand
AAAATCACATACCACCGGAACAGAATCAATGGCCGGAGTCTCTGCACTAACATCTCTCACAAAGGCCAACTAAGAGAGACAATCCTTCTCAACCATACGATAAACCTTCAGATATGAAATCACCCTACTCGGTAAATAGTCTATAGAACCACTCCACTCTACCCTCTAAGCTCCTGGCCTCGCTAAGGTCAGGTTTTGGCGTGACAGTCTAGAACAACATGACATGGAGATAACTAATACATGCCCAATATCACATTGAAATCAACCATGCTGAGCAACAACAAATCCACTCGGGCCTCTATACCCCCAATAGACACCACACATGACCGATACGCACGGTCCACAACAATAGTATCACCCGTCGGAGTAGATGAGATGAAACTAATGACTCACAGGGCATATCCAGAAAATGAACAAAGTATGATGAAACATATGAATATGTAGAACCAGGGTCAAATAATACAGAAGCATCTTTGTGACAGACATAGACAATACCTGTAATCACAACATTTGAAGCAATAGCGTCTGGTCTGGCTAGGAGGGCATAGAAACGGACCTGACCACCCCTGATCTTCCTCCCCCTCTTGAGCAACCCCTAGCTGACTAGGCTCCGCCCCTAGCTAGCTAAGACCATCCTTAGCTGGCTGAGATTCATCCCTAACTGGCGGGGCGGGTGGTGGAGGAACTGGTGCTGGTGTCGTCGGCCTAGTACTCCGCTGGGGAGTCCCACCCAACAGCCTAGGGAAATATCTCTTAATGTGACCAAAATATCCGCGCTCAAAACAACCCCTCCTCTGACAAAACTGCTTCTCCTAATGTCTAAGCCGGTGATACCTCCGCGGACGTGGCATGATGAGAATCCTGCGCTGGTAGTGCACTGAATGATGACTGACCCTATTAATGACCGTGAGAACCATGGACAGATGATGCACCACGGTGAAATGGGCGAGCTGATTGAGCATGCCTGAATGGACAACCTCTGCCATGCTGAAACTGACCCTCCTAAGGAGCACCACTGAATCCACTTTGACCACGAGGCCTCTTGGCCTCCCTCTCAACCCTCTTCTGACCATAAACCATCTCAATCTTTCGAGCAATGTCGACAACCTCATCAAGGGTAACACCAGACACCCTCTCCCGGGTCATAAGCAACCGTAGCTGAAAAGTGAGGCCATCTATGAACCTCATAATCCTCTCCCTGTCCGTGGGAACCAACCAGATAGCATGTCGGGTCAACTCCGAACCGCATCTCATACTGCATCATACACATATCACCCTACCGATGCTGCTCAAACTATCTGCGCAGTTCCTCTCTGTGGGACTGAGGCACAAACTTCTCCAAAAATACCACGGAGAACTGTTGCCAAGTGAGGGGTGTTGCGCCAGCAGGCCTAAGCCTCTCATAAGTCTCCCACCATCGAAGTGCAACCCCAGAAAACTGAAATGTAGTGAAAAACACCCCATAAGTCTCCAAAATACCAGTTGTGCGGAGTATCCTCTGGCACCTGTCCAAGAAATCCTGGGCATCCTCCCTCTCTGTGCCACTGAAGGGTGGAGGCTGGAGTCTTCCAAACCTCTCCAGCCCATGTTGATCATCCTCCGGCATAGCAGGAATTACATGCTCCTGAGCAGCTACAATCAGCTGGGATGGTGGTGCCCCGGTGTTAGAAATCCCTGAACAACCTGCTCCGGTGTGCGGGCGGCGGGAGTCTGGGTTCCTCCCCCGACCTGAGAAATGGTTGCGGTCGTAGTAACTGAGGCATCCTGAGCAAGACCGGTACACACTGATAGAATCTGGGCCAGGGCCTCCTGAAGGCCAGGAATCACGATAGGCACATGTGGTGCTTGAGCTGGTCCCCCGGAACATCTACCACGGGGACCTGGCCCTGAGCGGGGACAACTGGGGGATCTGTAGGTACTACCCCAGCTGTTGCGCCAGCGATGTCTCTGCCTCTACCACGGCCTCTAGCGCGGCCTCATCCTCTCGCAGCCCGAGCTGGTGGTGCTGGTGGCTATCCCTCCTGACCGCTAGCATGAGTCCTCACCATCTGTGAGAGAATGAAATAATAGATGTTTAGTTACCATAATCAACAGAACGCACGACAAGAATCCAAGAAGGTGAACTTTTTCCTAAGGGTTCTGCAGCGTCTTGAAGATGTGTACAGATGTCTCCGTACCTATCCGCACGACTCTACTGACCCGCTCATGACTCATGAGACCTATGTAATCTAGGCTCTGATACCAACTTGTCACGACCCAAAATCTAAACCATGTCGTGATGGCGCCTATTGTGATAAAAGGCAAGCCTATTTCCCAAAATACTACCAACTGAATTATGAGAGTTAAGTAATTTTATTCCATATTAGAAATTCCCATAAAAGTAAAAAAAATTGAATTTGAAAAAAGTAACAATGCGGAAAAACGAGCCCCAAAAATCGAGGTGTCACTAAGTCATGAGCGTCTAAATCCATAAACTAATATATGAACTGTATGACTGTCAACACAGCCCAAAAAGAGGAATAGAAGGTAAAAGGAGTAACAAGGTCATGCGGACACTAGCAGCTACCTTGCAGTCTCCAAAGATAGCCGACCTAAACTCAACGATCGCCGCGCTCTAACTCACCTGAATCTGCACATAAACTGCAGGGTGTAGTATGAGTACAACCGACTCAGCAAGTAACCGAAATAACTAAGGAACCAAATAGTAGTGACGAGCTAAGAAGAACAATTTAACTAATACTTTTCACAGTTAAGAATAAGCAGGAGTAAACAGGTAAATTTCATGAATCAACAAATACTACAAGGCAATTAGCAGATAGATGGAGTAACAACAAAAATAAATGAATCCTCATAGCAATGTCACTCATTCACTCAGCCCTCAATGCACACGCTCATTAGATACTTGCGCTCACTGTGGGTGTTTAGACTCCGGAGGGGCTCCCACAGCCCAACCGCTAAACTGCACGGACCACCCACGTGCTGAACGGACAACTCACGTGCTATCATATCATATTTTGATCTGCACGGACAACTCACATGCTATAGTACAATCTGGATCCGCACAGACAACTCACGTGCTATAGTACATTGTCTCACAACAGGCCCTCGGCCTCACTCAGTCATATACCTCTCTAGCCTCACGGTTTTCAAAAATAAGAGAAATCAATACAAATCAAGTATTACAATGTATCAACAAGATAATAGAGACTGAGGTAAACATGTACAAGAATTTATATGATTGAGTACAACTAATGTGAGCATGAATAAAGCCTAAGCATTATCTCTAACATGAAGGCAGTCAAATTTAACAGACATAAAATTATCTAAATCTGACTTCGAATCGACATTCAACTCTCAAAAATCCATGTGATGAAGTTTCTACAAATTTTCCCGAAATTTTCATCCCAATTCACTAATCGAATCATGAATTCATTGATATATTCATATATTTTAGCCAAATCCGAGTTAGAATCACTTACCCCGATGAATTTCTTGAAAAACCTTCAAAAATCACCACAAACCGAGCTCCTTAGGTCAAAAGGTGAAATAAAACCCCGAACCTCGTATTTATAGTGCACCCCTCGGATCTTCGCTTCGCTGAACACCAAATTCTACCGCCACCGCGCATGCCTCTCTGCGGTCCGCGAAATTCCAACCGCGGCCACGAAAGTCTCCATCTCATGTGGTCACGACCAATCTTCCGCTGTATGCGCCAGCCTCCACCGCTGACCACGGAATCCTACCGCCTCCGCGAAATCCTTCCGCTATCCGTGTAAATTCAGCACGGTCCGCACTCCCCAGCTTCAGAAACCAAACACCAGAAACATCAACAGCTTTTTCAACACCTAAACTCATCCGTTAACCATCCGAAACACATCCGAGGGCCTCGGGACCTTCACCAACAATACCAACAAGCCCCATAACATCATTCAAAATTAGTCGAACCTAAGGATCACATAAAACAATACCAAAACACCAAATTACCTCGGATTCAAGCCTAAGGATTCCTACATTCCCAGTTTTTCCAATTCAAGCCTAATTCTACCACGGACCTCCAAGTTACATTCCGAACACTATTCTGGACTCGAAACTACTAAATCGATACAACACAACACAGCTGAACCACACATAAATAAGCAGAAATGAGGGAAACGGGGCTATAACCCTCGGAACGACCGGCCGAGTCGTTACATTTACTATCATACTTGGTTGTGTAACCAAAGTCTGTCACTTCTGTAAAACATCTAAGGCCACTGATCAAGGAAAACTCTGTCAACCCAAAGTTCAGCCTCTCACCCTTTATCTCTACTATAAAAAAGTCGAAACCAGATTCATTCAATTCATACTTCATGAAAAGATGAATTTCCTAAATTGTGGATACATATTTTGGGCAAGGAAAGAAAATACCCCAAACATGTCTTCTTAAACAGCTTTAACCTATTTTCAGACAGTAAATCCTTGATTTGTCCAGGAATAGTAGGGTCGAATAATATCTGGAAGCTAGTGATGCCATAATCAACATCATGTGGTGTAAAAAATGTTCGATTCTACACCAAAAGAAACAACAAGTTAATAAAACTTGTTTCAAAACCGGAAAACAAAATAACTACATTTCTACTACATTTTAGCTACAATTAGAAAAATATTAATACATTGCAAACAAGTAAGTTTCACCACTAGTAAACATATATAACAACTGTCTACATTGAAGCTACAAATGCACTGATAAAATTATGTTTAGAGCAAGAAACTAGAAAGTAAGAACAAGACATAATATATACAATTTCTCTATAGAAAATGAAACTAACATCTACAACATAGAGCAAATAATAACCAATAAAATCAACTAAATCATGTAGTACATTCCCTAACTAAATGATTTTGAATAATATACAAGAAATCAAAAATTTACAGGGAATTGAAGAAAATTTATTAACCTACAACAAATTTACACAATGTAGACAAAAATTTTACAAATACAAAAAAATAAAATTAGGTATGTTCATGAGAATGAGAACAAGTTTTTTAACTTTAAAAAAACAAAATTCGAACTACTAAAATTTTACTTTCTCCAATGACTGTTGCGGTATAGTTTTAGTTGATTTTTGAACCTTATTCTTTTTTGAAGGTGTAACAGTAGGAGAAACTTTGATTTTTTTTTGGAACTTTTGTGATAACTTCTTCTTCGACGAAATCATCATCGGGAGAAATTTCTTCGCCCTTCCGTTTTACAGATTTAACAGATGTCGATGCTTCACCAGCATCCTTATCGTGCTTATGTTTCGTTCGAGATTTTTCCCTAGCTTCACGAGGGAAAGCCTGGGCTTTGTCTCTGATTTTGCATGTGCCGATTTTGAAACTTTTTTGGGTGAATCATGTGAGAAAACACCCAAATCTACCTACTTTAGATTTTTTAGGGCTAATCTTCGAAAGTGTTTTCTTCTTCGTTGAAAGTTAAGCAAAAATATAAGAAACTATAATTTTGGTAGAGTATTTAGAGTTGGAATCTGTAAAAATCGAGAGAGATTTTGAAGAAGAATGAAAAGGGCTTTAATGGAGGGAGATACTGAAGAAACGTGGGGGTATGGAGAGAGAAACATGGAGCTAGTGGGATATGTACGTTAGAGTGATTATAGAAGTTAATTCATTATCATTAAATTCCTAAAATGTACATAATTGGTAAATTGTATATGACTATGTAATTAAATTGAAACTTGAGTAGGGAGGTAACAAAGTTCCAAATAGTGTATAGGAATGTGAAAAAGCCCATGGCGAAACAGGGCTGCTTATAGACTATACTACGATGAAGCACTTCATTAGGCATGGCATGACAACTAGGTCCAACAATTGGCATAAAAAAGCCAATGTTTTAGGATTTGGCATATAGTAGTCTAAAGTTATTCTCTCTCTTCTAATGGTTCAACCACCATCCTAAAAATAAGCCCATAAAAATTATTTCCTTAAAAATAGCAAAAAAATTTAAAATCCTCTCCCTCATCTCTCATAGAAACTAATCATTAATTAGGTTCTATATATATTATTTGTATATCATCGTGTATAACAAATTAATAATGTGTATATCGACAAAATATATTAAAATTTTATTTTCCTTCTTTGTATAACACATTTCAGATTGAAAACACAATTTGAAGACGACTCCACATGTGTATCCCCTATTGTATCCCGTGTATATCTCTATGTACATCAGTGATATCTCATGTAAATCATGTGTATCTGTGTATATGATATACAATGTGATATACACGGGCGTCCACAAAAAAGTTGTGTTGTATACATGATATACAAACTGATATACACAGACGTCCTTAAAAACCTATTTGTGATATACACTTATGTACACGATATACAACGTGATATATACATGTTGCAGTTGGATTTTTAGGTCTGATTTGTTACCTGAAACCAGCCTAATTCACTTCTAATCTTGTTCAAATTTTTTATATAGCCTCATTCAGGTATTTTCAACCAATTTTAATCACACCCACTCGTTCAATCCAACAACAAAAAAAGAAGAGAGAAGAAAAACAAAGTTGGAATATATTTTTTCTCTCTTAGTTTTTGCTTATGATTTTTTCTGATGTGAGATCAACCTTACATTTTCATCACACTGATTTTTTGAATAAATTACAAGAATTTTTGCTAAACTATGAGAGCGAAAGAGAAGTGATAGAAGAAGAAATACAAGGAGGGTAAGGTGGAGGGAAGATAAAGTAAGCAAATAGTTTTTTTGAGAGAGAATATATAGAGAGTAGTTTTTTTAGGATTTGGCTATATAATGCCAATTGTTTGGAGCTATCTTTGCCAAACCTAATGTAAGGCTAAAAAATTGTCAATTCCTGTTATGTGTTGTTATAGGATGTCAATTTTCCCTTCTATATAATAGAACTAGTGCACTTGTTCGCGCGTCGCGCGGTTATTAAAAGATACTCCCTCCAGTTCAATTTATGTTAACCCATTTGACTGGGTACAGAGCTTAAGAATAGAGAGAAGACTTTTGAACTTGTGATATAAAATGAGGCACATATATTTTGTGTGGCTATAAATCATTACATAAAGGTAAATTGTTTCCATATAAGGAAAATGGTCATTCTTTTTTGCACGGACCGAAAAGGAAATAGGTTCACATAAATTGAAACAAAGGGAGTAATTCTTTTATAAATACAAAAGGCATATATTTAATAGAAAAAAATGTAAAATACAAACAAATATTCGTCGTATATAAATGGAGGTATAGACATTTAACGCATTCAATCTAAATTACTCCCCATTTCATCTTATGTGAATGTATTACTTTTTGAAAAGTCAAAAAAATGCTATTATATATATTCTGAAACTTTCCTCCTCCATGGTTGTCCCCTTCTCTCCTTCAAACATCTGGACTGATTGATATTCAAATTAGGATGTATTGCTAACAAATGAGGAGGATTAGTTAATGTGATGACCCAAACGGTCATCTTATGAATTAAAACTCTATTTCGGGCTTGTTAGTCTTAAAAATATTATTTTTAATCACCTCAATTTGCATGCGCAGTGCGGGCGTGAATCCGGAAAGCTTTTATGTGAAAATATATGAAGCAATAATTTTTTAGAGTTAAAGTTGATTTTTAGTTGACTTTGGTCAATGTTTTGAATAAACGGACCCGGACCCGTGTTCTGACAGTCCCGGGAGGTCCGTAGTAAAATATGGTACTTGGGTGTACGTCTGGAATCGAATTCCGAGGTCCCTAGCTCCAGAAATAAATTTTTTAATGAAAATTGTTAGACTGAAATTTAAAGGAATTAAAGAAAGTGATTAATGTGTGAACTCGTTGGTATCAGACCCGTATTATGGTTCCGGAGCTCGATACAGTTTTATTATAATATTTAAGTCATATATGTGAAGTTTGGTGAGAATGTGAGTTGATTTGACGTGATTCGCACGTCCAATTGAGAAGATAGTAATTTTGAAGTGTTCTTGAGAAAATCATGAGTTTTGATGCTAAATCCATAGTTTTAGGTGTTGTTTTGATGATTTGATCGCATAAGCAAGTCCGTATAGTATTTTTAGACTTGCATGCATGTTTGGTTTGGAGCCCCGAGGGCTCGGGTGAGTTTCGAATAGGCCACAGAGTGTTTAGGACTTAGGAAAAACTTTGCTGGTATGAGCTACCTGTTACAAAACAATTGCGAGATCAGGCATTGCAAATGCGAGCATAGCAGGCCTGGCATTTGGGAGACTTTATTCGCAAATTTGAAGGGAGGCCTGGGAAGGCTATGTTCGCAAATGCGAACATGAAACCGCAATTGCGATAGCCCCAGATGTCGCAAATGCGACATACACTTCACATATGCGAAGTCAACAGGGAAGTGAGGGACGTCGCATTTGCAATGGTACCTTCGCAATTGCAAAGCACAGGTCGCAAATGCGACATCCGCAGCTGAGTAAAAGGGACTTAGACAGGATTTTTCATTCATTCTTCAAATTTTTGAACCCTAAACCTCAAGAGGAGATTTTTCAAGGACCAAAACTTCTCTAAATCATAGGTAAGTGATTTCTAACTAATTTCTTTCAATCTGTTACACCTTTTAACAAGATTTCAACCTAGAATCTAGAATTTTCATGGTAGAATTAGGGATATTTGGGTAGAACTTAGGAATTTTGAAATTTTGGGGATTTAGACCTCTAATTAAGGTCGAATTCCAAAACCAATTGTATATTCGGGCTCGTGGGAGAATGAGTAAATATATTTTGGTCTGAACCTCGAGTTTGGACCAAGCGGCCCCGGGGTCGATTTTTAACATTTTTGGGAAAACTTAGGAAAACTATGATTTTGCAATAAAGTTAATTCCTTTAGCAATAATTAATGATATTGAACTAATTACGATCAGACACGAGCGGGTTGGAGGTGAATTTTAAAGGAATGGCTATACTTGAGCAGTGAGTGGCCTGCGAATTCGAGGTAAGTGTTGTGTCTAACCTTAGCTTGAGGGAATAGGTATTGTGTAATTACTTGCTACTTGTTTTGGTGCTAAATATGATGTATATGTGAGGTGACGAGTACCTATACGTTGTGGTCAAGTCATAACATGCGAGTAAAAGTTAATTCTTATTATTCTTGTTTTCTTAAAGCCTATTATCTATGATTATTGTTGTTAGTGAAATGTTTGAAGATTTGTATCCGGATCCACCGAGATGGATAATATTGTGAATATTGAGTTGAGATTGAAATGTTAAATGGTGCTAGAAACTATGATGAAATACTGATTTCTTGTGAAATTCTTCTTTATATGTTGTTAAAGATTCTGTGACTGGTGAGGAAGAGTGTAAAGCACGAAGGGTGATGCCATGCATAATTTATTTAAATTGTGAGGAAAAGTGTAAAGCACGAAGGGTGATGTCGTGCATAATTTATCTATATTGTGAGGTGAGAGTAAAAGCACGAAGGGATCGTGCATTCCTATTTATAATCAAGTGAGGATGAGAGTAAAAACACGAAAGGTGATGCCGTGCATTCTAATTATTATTTGGTGAGGCTGAGAGTAAAATCACGCAGAGTGATGCCGTGCATGTTTCCTTTCTATGTTAATTGCCTAAATTGTTGTTGATCACTGTCTATTTGTGTCTTATTTTTTTCTCACTCCTGATGGTAAATTCCCCGCTGCATGTTCCCTTCCCATTATTTGTCGTTTATTTTCTTTATTTGCTGTTATGTCTACTAGCATGATTATACATGTCCAGGTTTATATGTGGTGTCATGTCCTAGCCTCGTCACTACTTCACCGAGGTTAGGCTCGACACTTACCTGTACATGGGGTCATTTGTACTGATACTACACTCTGCACTTCTTGTGCAGATCCAGGTTTAGGACCGAGTTGAGTTCGGGTTAGAGCTGACACTTCCGCATGGAGACACGAGGTAGATCTGATGACGTCCGCAGATTCTTGGAGTCTCTTCATTATTATTCAGTTGTTGTTTTATTCAGTTCAAAAGAGTTTTATATTTTCTTTCAGCCAAATACTTGTAGAAATTCTTAGTAGTTCGCAAATTGTGACTCCAAATCCTGGGTAGCTAGAGATTGGTGACAGTATAACATTCTATTTCATTTATTACTTTTGGTATCGTATGATGGATGGTAGTAAGATTTCGTATATGTTTTAATTATTTTAAATGTCGTAATCCGCTAATGTTGGCTTGCCTAGAAATAATAGCGTTAGGTGCCATCACGGCCCGTTGGGGGAAATTCGGGTGGTGTCAAGTTGGTATCAGAGCACTAGGTTGCCTAGGTCTCACAATTGACGGACAAGCTTAATAGAGTCTGAGGGATCAGTATGGAGACGTATGTACTTATCTCCCAAAGGCTATAAAGTTATGAACAAATTCACTTTTATTCAACTCTGTTGTGCAATTTTTATTCTCTCGCGGATGGAGAGAACACGTACCTCTTCTTCCACTGACCAGCAACCAGATCCTTCAGCCATAACAGCTCTTACAAGGGACAGAGGCCGAGCCCGTGCCAAATGCGAAGGCAGGGGCAGGACTCAACTCAGTGCTCAGGCAGCAGCTCCAGCTGCAGAACTCCAGATTGAGCTTGATGAGGGGGCTCCAGCTCAGACCGTTCTGGTGGGACCAGTTTAGGTCCTAGAGGGGTTTATTGCTACCCTAGTGCTTCAGGATGCCCTGGTCCGACTAGTGGGCCTTACTGAGAGTGTAGCCCAGACTGTCGCATTCCCCGTGGCAGCAGCCGTATCTCAGGCTGGAGGAGGGGTTCAGACTCCTGCTACCCACACTCCTGAGCACATTACTCCCCAGATTCAGACCCCAGTAGCCAACCCAGTTGGGGTAGTTCAACCAGTTGTTGCATCAGCGCTTGTTGATAGGGCATCTATGTCCTCCAATGCTTTGTGGAGATTGGACAGCTTTATCAAGCTTTTCCCAGTTGATTTCAGTGGTGCCACTTCAGAGGACCCCCAGGAATATCTTGATAGCTGTCATGAGGTTCTTCGAAACATGGGTATTTTGGAGACCAATGGGGTCGACTTTGCTGCTTTCTAGATGACCGGTTCTGCCAAGAAATGGTAGAGGGATTATCTATTGACTAGACGCGGGATCGCCTGCTCTTACTTGGGATCATTTTTCACACCTCTTCTTGGAGAAGTTTCTACCTATTACTACTAGAGAGGAGCGCTGCCATCAGTTTGGGCGTCTTCAGCAGGGAAGCATGACTGTTACGCAGTATGAGACCTGTTTCATGGATTTGGCTCGTCATGCTACTCTTTTGATACCCACATGGGGGATAGGGTTAGGAGATTTATTGAGGGTCTTGCTCAGCCTATCAGACTGCAGATGGCTAAGGAGACAGGAGTGAGATCTCTTTCCAGGATGCGGCCAATGTGGCCAGACGAGTTGAGATGGTTCTTGGATTGGGAGGTCAGGGGTCAGACAAGAGACCTCGCCATTCCGGTGGATTCAGCGGTACCTCATCTAGAGGCAGGGGTACTCATGGTAGAGTCCATTCTTCCAGGACATTTCATTTAGCACTTCAAATGTCCTATGGTGCCTCAGGTGGTCGTGGCTCTTACATGCCTTATTTTGATGAGTCAGCTCCTATCGATGCACCTCCTCTCCAGAGTTTTCAGGTGGTTTTACAGGTCGACAAGGTCAGTTTTCCGGCCAGCAGTCTCAGCAGCCAAAGTCTTGTTATACTTGTGGTAACCCGAGGCACATTGCTAGATATTGCCCTCGCGCATCGGATAACTCTCAGTATCAGGGTTCTCGTGCTATAGTTCCAGCACCAGCTGTCGCACCACCTGCACAGCCAGCCAGGGGTACGGGTCAGGTAGCCAGAGGTAGGGTCCAAATTGTTAGAGGTGGAGGCCAGCCCGCTAGAGGTGGAGGTCCACCTGTCATAGGTCGTCCCAGAGACGCGGTCCAGGGTGATTGGGCCCAGCCCCGATTGTATGCATTTCCGGCCAGGCCTGAGGCGGAGTCCTCCGATGCTGTTATCACAGGTACTATTTCAGTCTGCAATAGAGATGCTTCAGTTCTGTTTGATCCCAGGTCTACTTAATCTTATGTGTCATCTTATTTTGCTTCGTATTTTTTTGTGCCCCGCGTTTCCTTGAGTGTTCCTATTTATGTGTCTACGCCCGTGGGGTATGCTATTGTTGTAAATCGTGTGTATCGCTCGTGTGTGGTCGTTATTGAGGATCTTGAAACCAGTGTGGACCTTTTGCTTCTTGATATGGTTTATTTTGATGTCATATTGGGCATGGATTGGATGTCGCCTTATTATGCCATCTTGGACTGTCAAGCCAAGACAGTGACCTTAGCTTTGTCGAGGTTTCCTCGATTAGAGTGGAGAGGGACTCCTGGTCATCCTTCTAGCAGGGTTATTCCTTATACCAAGGGTCATCACATGGTCGAAAAGGGGTGTTTGGTTTATTTGGCTCATATTCGTGATTCTAATGCTGAGGTTTCTTCTATAGATTCGGTGCCTATTGTTCGTGAGTTTCCCGAGGTTTTTCCTGCAGACCTGTCGGGGATGCCACCCGACAGGGATATTGATTTTTGCATTGATATGGCTCCGGGCACTCAGCCCGTTTCTATCCCTCCATATCGGATGGCCCCACCAGAATTGGAAGAATTGAAAGAACAGTTGCAAGACTTGCTTCATAAGGGCTTCATTAGACCTAGTGTCTCGCCCTGGGGAGCACATTTTGTTCGTGAAGAAGAAGGATGGATCAATGAGGATGTGTATAGATGACCGGCAGTTGAACAAAGTCACTATCAAGAATAAGTATCCGTTGCCGAGAATTGATGATTTGCTTGATCTGCTTCAGGGTGCCAAGGTGTTTTCAAAGATCGATTTGAGATCGGGTTAACATCAATTGAAGATTAGGGCATCCGATGTCCCTAAGACAGCTTTTCGGACGAGGTATGGGCACTATGAATTTCTTGTGATGTCTTTTGGCTTGACTAATTCCCCCGCAACATTTATGGACTTGATGAATCGGGATTTCAAGCCTTATCCGGATTCCATTGTATTGTGTTTATTGATGACATTCTAATATACTCCCGCAGTCGGGAGGATCATGACCAGCACCTCCAGATAGTGCTCCAAACTTTGAGGGATAGTCAGTGTATGCTATATTTTCGAAATGCGAGTTTTCGTTGGATTCAGTAGCTTTCTTGGGTCACATCGTATCAGTAGAGGGTATTGAGGCTGACCCCTGGTTAATGAAGGGATAGTGAGGGAGATTTTCCACTTTAAAGTAACATTATTCGGTTTTGGGATTTATTTTAGTTTTCAGAGTTGCCACCCAGATTTTTGACGATGCTTCGGGACACCGTTTTATTTTAAAATCCCAAACCGAGAAAATTTTGACTCTGGTTTAATTTGTCTGTGACCAGAAATCTGAGTAAGGAATTATGTTAACCCGGGAGAAGGTGTTCGGCATTCCCGAGTTCCGTGGTTCTAGCACGGTCGCTTAACTATTTATATTTGGCCTAAATTATCTGATTGTTTATGTGTTTTAGCCTATTGTGCATTTAGCCTTTTAACCTTTTAGCCGCTTTTGATGTTTATGGATTTATCTCGGACAAGTTACGATGGCTCACACTTGTTGTTTTTTAGCACATGGCAAACACGTCACATGAAATGCACCCGTGATTGCTATATGCGTTTTATCATTATTTTGGAGTTGAGGGTCGGGGGCATGAGTTGCCACTTCCGAGTGTAGATAATGGTAATTTTTGGAATGACACTTGATTTTACCCAATTTTCAAACTAAAGGATGTCACTCACCTAGAGGATTGCCTAAAATGATGTTCACTAGCCTAAAGGATACATGCTTCGGGCTGTGGCCATATTTTAGCCCCTTAAATGTTTAACCCTTTTGGACAATCCTATTTATGGCTCATTGTTAAATAAGGGAAGATATGTAATTCAATCATACCAATCAAGGAAAGGTTTTAAAAATAAAAAAAAAAAACAGAACTACTGATTTACCAATCGCAAATTTAAGGAATCAAATAAGCTCATTTAGCCACATTAAGGACATTTTGACTAATGTTTTTGTTCAATTTCATACCTGCTATTTAGTTCATCACTCATATATATTGAGATTTCATATGTCTACTGTTACAGGTTCTTTTAAAGGAATATCCTCTGAATTCGATGGAAATAGCAGATCTGTTTTTTATACCGTTCAAAATTCTTCAAAAAAAAAGTCTTTTAAGGTTAATTATATGAATTTAGAAGAGCAGGTTCTCTATTTGATTTTCAGAAAGTTTGACAAGGTGCAAGGTGAGTTAAAAAAAAATCTGCTAAGTCCAATTATTTTGAAATAACTGTTTTTGAAAATCAGATAAAAAAATGTTTTATGAAAGGTTCCACAGGGGGTGATTCGAACACTAAGTCTTTTTATTTATTAAACACCTATTTCGGGTTTTTGAAGTATTTTTCGAAAACAGATTCAAATTTCAGGAAAAATCACCTCACAATTCAGGTTGAACACTATAAGTAAAGGGCTAAAAAGAAATGAATATACAGTCTAGTTTAGGTTACATTACAATGATGCTGAAAAATAGGTACAAAGGAATTACAGCTTGACTATTGTTATACAGTTTCCAGAATCAAAGAAAACTCACATAAAGATTCCAACCAATTTTACTGACTTGAACTCCCTTAAGGCCTTACATTTAATCCTTCCCTTGTAATATGTAGAACACCTCAATTAGTTGAGTGTGTTATTTATCCACTAGACTAAACAAGACTATGACAAGAAGTCAAGTTTAGGTCGGGTGATGCTTATGCTAAACTATACTAAAAAAAATCATTCGTGCGTCTTTAATGTAGATTATCAGTCCAAAATTTACTATTTGGACAGTAGTAACAATAGATCTTCAAACATTTATAGGATGAGTCATACCATGAAGTAGATTAGACTCACCCTTAATGATGTTTTTACACCATTTATAACAGAACAGGATCTTGTCTTTTTATGGACTGAATCTGACCATAAAAAGGGGTCAGATTCATCTCCATAGAGGTCCTATTCAAACTCGTGATTATACTGTGACTTTGACTTTTTAGGCATTTCTTAGAGAATGAACCTAACCACTTGAAGGGTTCAGATTCACGATTCTACAGCCTTTGTTGATTGCTCATTTCATACCCTTAAAGGGTGATAAGCTACTGTTTAAGCACTTAATATGGGGTGAATTTGACTACCAACAAGTCAAACTCATCTACCCTAGTGCTAATACTAACATAATTCTAAAATATATAGAAACTTTGATTAGTTAGCCATTTTTAGAGGATGAATCTGACCATTCAAAGGTTTAGATTCCTCACCCTAATGCCTTTTTTAACTACATACTTTATACCCCTTTTGAGGGGTAAACTTTAGCCAACCATACTACTGTACGTGCACTGCCATGGGGTAAATTTGACCATTAAGAAGTCAAATTCATCTACCCTAATGCAATCTAAGTTAATAATAAACTATAGCAGGGACAAGAACTAACAGCTGAGTAAGGAATGTATTTTTAAAACAGTAAACTAAAACTTAAACTATATATAGAAAAAGATTAAGATAGGCTTCAGATGTTAAAGATTCGACAAAATACACTTGCCTCGTCAAGATAACACTCAAACCCTCTATACACAAACAACAGAACTTGCACCATATTTCAACATCACATCTTTGTCATACAGGTTTATACATGAATTATTTCAGCCAAACAAAAAGCACAAAATCATGGAAGAAATATAGAAGATTTTAGATCTTTGTATTTCATAAGAAGGCTCAGTTTTACATACCTTTTGGAGCAGTAGTTCAAAGAAGTCCTGACCAAATAAAGGTCAGGTCCAAAATATTCAGATAAAAGAAAGAAAGATCAGGCAATAATAAGCAGCAACTTCAAACCAAAGCATCTCCCAAGAAATGAACCCCAGAGAATTTTTAACAAACTAGAATTGAAAAACCAAGAGAAAAACCAAAATATCAGAACTCTACCCGAAAGCCTTGAAGAGATCTTGAAAGAACAATTAGATTTTTGTACTCATGCTTTGGGAATTTTCATTTACAAAAAGAAGACTATTGTGATTTTTGTTTTGTTTACCAATATTAAGTGTTCAAAGGAACAATTTCAGACTGTAGAGAAAGTTTTTTTTTTTAGTGTAAAAAAAATCTCCCTAGTCTAAAGGAAAGGGGGTCTATTTATAGGCTGTTTGGGAATGGGGGTATCCTATGGCATATTCCCATTTCAAAAGCTGAAATAGTATATAAGGCAGATGTCACCCTTATCCTTTGGGACAACTCCCCCTATTCTAGAAACTTCCAGCCCATGAAATGACCTAAATAACCCTTAAAAACTGATTTCTTAACCTACAATACCTAATATACCCCTTGAAGTCTCTGAAATTACCATTAGGTAACCAGGGTTAAACTTGCTTGGGTTATTGTTCAACTATAGTTAACTAACACTAGTTAGGTCCAATAGGTGACTACTAGTTGTTCTTTAACCAAGGTTAGGTTAACTAATTAAAGGTTAATTGATTAAATTCCTAGAGTTAGTTTCATACTACTACTTATGTTTAATCAATTAATTAAAGTAAACCAATTAGCTTTGACTTCTTAAATTAAGTTAACTGACTTAGTTTATTTAAGTCCACTCACTTACCTAAAGTCAGAAACTTAACTAATTATCAAGCCTAGGTTAAATGATTTGTTTTAGTTAATTAGTCCTAAATTAATTACCTTAGGCAGATTTTAGGGCTTAGTTAGTTGTTTAAGAGACTATTAGACTAGGTTAATCTATTAAACAAGTGATTATGGGAAATTATTGTTAACTAAATTAGTCTTGATGAATCATGATCAAACATTGTTTTAGAACTGAGTTTTTAGCCTAATTGGTTGATTAGTTTTCTAATTATCAACTGATTTTTTAGGATTTTGGTTGATTAATGATAGTTAACTAAGTTGTTTAGACTTAGTCAGTTTTCTTGTATTAAAGTCTGTTTAAGTTTCACTTGAGCCTAGGGGGAATTAATTGGTTTAAGTTACTTCAATAGGCCAATCTAACCTAAGAGTTGCAATTTAAACTATGATTAATTGGAAGTTAACATCTAATTGAGACTAATAACATAGGCAGCAAAATCAAAGCTAAAACAAACGACGACCTCAAACAAAACATGAGCAAAACAACTAATAGAGGTTGTTTTACTAACAAGCATTTCAACATATGAATTCAGGGATTTAATCGATCAGTTGTTCATGCTTGTTTATTGACAGAATTCACGAACATAAAAATGTCTGGAAATTAGCAGAGAAAGGAAACTAAACAAAAACCTAATGCTAATCTTGGTCATACAAATTACTAAACTTGAACAGCTAAATCATACAAAAAATATTGATAAAAACCTAAGCTAAATGCATTTGGGACTTTAAACTAAATATGAAAAACATGAACAGGTAAAAGAAAAAATAAAGGAAAACAGTGAGTAACTAGGGCCTTATAATGACCTTCGAAACAGTATTCACCTAATTTCTAAACAAGCAGTCACGAACCCTAATGCGGCTACTATTCAAACGTGTATGGGGCCATTTTTTTTAAACCAAACTTAATTGAAGGGAAAATAACAAGAAGAAAATGAAGAAAGCAAACAAGAACAAAAGAACAGTGACATATGAGAACAAAAACTGAAAAGTAATGATTTTAATCGGAAAAGGATACCAAAACACAAGAAAAGACAAACATATAAGAAAAGAAAAAAGAAAAAAAAGAAAAAAGGGGAGGGGGTGATACCAGTGGGTGTTTGGCCGGATTCCGGCGGGCTCTGGAAATGATCCAAACCCACATGAATCAATAGCTCTCATCAAGAGTTGTTGACTCATGTAGCTTTGAACCATTGTTTGCTCTGAGTCGACTGGTAATAGGAAACTAGGTTTTCTACTTTCTTAGATCTGAAATCGAAGGGACTTGGGTGGGTTTTGGGGGAAACTGATGGTGGGATGGGGTTAAGGGTGATGAGAGGATCATAAGGTGAAAGTTTGGGGTCATTTGGTGGTGGTCCGCCACCGGTACGCGATTTCCGGTGACGGAAGGCGGCGGAACCAGTGAGGTCTAAAGGCGGCTAGGGTTTGGATCTGTGAGAGAGATGGGAGAGTGGGGTGAGTTCTGAGAGGGGTAGGGGCTCGTTAGGATATATATATAGGGAATGAGATGACTAGTTCCGGACCGTTGGATCAAAGTGATCCAACGGCTGAGATGAGAGGGGGCTTAATACGGGGTCGTTTTGGGTAGTGCAAAGGGCTGGCCGGATTAGGCTCGCTTAGGCTGGGGTTGTAGTGTTACTTTTGGGCCTGGGCAAATTAGCCCAGGTCCGATTTTAATACTCTAGGGGCAATTAAACTTAAATTAATTTAATTAACACTAATTCTAATTAAATTCGAAAAAAATATGATAATTAATTCTAACCTTATTTTCGTCCAAATTATAAAGTGATCGAGAATAAAATAACTAATTTAATACTCAAATCCATAAGTCGTTAGATAAATGACTAAATTGATTATTTAACCATTAGCTCGCATTATGTTAATTAACTGTATTTTCGTCATCAATTAATTAAATCAATTATTAAATAGCATATTAATTAGCTCTAATTCTATTTTTTATCTAATTGAAAAGAAAAATTTAGTTAACGAGTAAAAGAAAGAAGTGGAATTATCAATTAACACTGGCAATTATTTGAAGGATAAATTTTATAATTTCCTAAAAATGATTAAGGTTATGCACCTAATTATGCATTCTTTTTAGTTAATTATCAATTTTATAGGATCNGCATTTTGAAAAAGTTTGACCGAACCTTGCTTCAGAGGTTGCCTACATATCCTTGGCTATAAAGGAATCAGGTCAGTGTAGTTCTGGAAGTTTTGGTAGCTGGGACTACCAGAAAGCTATGATTTCACTGCTGTTGCTGCTGCTTACTGCTTGCTGAGATCCTTATTACACCAAAATCAAAATGAAAAAGACTAAACTAAACTATCAACTACGAGTTACAAGATCCCTATCTATAAGTCTTCTGCAGCTTGATCTTGAGTCTTGGTTGTTTCTTCACGCAGACTCTGATCTGAATCTTGATGCTTGTTAGTCATAGGTACTGGTTCAATCTTTTTCTACTTTTTAGGTAAAGACGGGACACGCAACGCTTGTGACTTCAATCTTGTCTTGAGCGGTCCACATCTTTTCGTTTTTGTACTTTGGGATCCAACTCTTTTCTTTTCTTCTTTTCTCTTATTCTGAATTGAGAAGTATTCTTTTGGTCGTCTCAAATTCATTGTAATCTGCGCAAAATCAAAGCAAACGAACGAAATTTTCTGCCCCAGTTTTCACTAGGAAAATTCTGTGAGTTATTGTAATAAAATCTATGTTACTTTATTATTGGAAACAATGAAAAGCCGGGAATGGTGCACCGGAGTTATTGTGGATACCCTATGCCTAAAGGTAAAATCAGTTAGGGAGTGGAGACCCTATGTTGGAAAGAAAATTGACAAGTTATGTTGTCATCAAGAAAAGATCACCAGGTTATGACGGTGTCTGGGGAAGGCTCAATGGGTTATGCCGTTGTGAAGAAAGAGATCACCAGGTTATGCTGGTGTCGGGAAAGTTCAACAGGTTATGATGTCGCCTGAGAAAGAGATCACTGGGTTATGCCAGCGTCTGGAAGATGATCAATAGGTTATGTTGTTGTCAGGAGGATCATCGGGTTATGCCGGTGTCCGTGGAGGTCAACAGGTTATGTTGTTGCCTGAAAAAGAAGAGATCACTGGGTTATGCTAGTGTCTGAAGATGATCAACAGGTTATGCTTTTGTCAGGAGGATCACCGGATTATGCCGGTGTCCGGGGAGGTCAACAGGTTACGTCGTTGCCTAAAAAGGAGATCACTGGGTTATGCCAGTGTCTGGAAGTGATCAACAGGTTATGCTGTTGTCAGAAGGATCACCGGGTTATGCCGATGTCCGGGAAGGTCAACAGGTTATGCTGTTGCCTGAAAAAGAGACCACTGGGGTTATGTCAGCGTCTGGAAGTGATCAACAGGTTATGCTGTTGTCAGAAGGATCACCGGGTTATGCCGATGTCCGGGAAGGTCAACAGGTTATGCTGTTGCCTGAAAAAGAGACCACTGGGGTTATGTCAGCGTCTGGAAGTGATCAACAGGTTATGCTGTTGTCAGAAGGATCACCGGGTTATGCCGATGTCCGGGAAGGTCAACAGGTTATGCTGTTGCCTGAAAAAGAGACCACTGGGGTTATGTCAGCGTCTGGAAGTGATCAACAGGTTATGCTGTTGTCAGAAGGATCACCGGGTTATGCCGGTGTCCGGGAAGGTCAACAGGTTATGTTGTTGCCTGAAAAAGAGACCACTGGGGTTATGCCAGCGTCTGGAAGTGATCAACAGGTTATGCTGTTGTCAGAAGGATCACCGGGTTATGCCGGTGTCCGGGGAGGTCAACAGGTTATGATGTTGACTGAAAAAAAAAGATCACCAGGTTATGCCGGTGGCATCAACTGAGGGCTGAGATATCCTTGGTTGGAAAATGTTTGGCCAAGAGTTGAAGATCCTACGCTACTTTTAGGGTCGCATCACATTCAACTTCATTTCTTCTTTCTTCGGACGCGGGAAAAAATCTTTGGAGGAAACTTCCATTTTTTTGAAGTCAATGCTGCAGAGTTCCTTCTAGCTCTTGCGCGATTCCTTTTTATTGCATCTGCCTTTTGCACGGTTGCTTTTGCACCTGTTTCCTATTTCCAGCAAAGAACAATTTGTTAGTTTGAAACGGTGGTCGGTTTTGCGGCCTTGATTTTCATCTGCTTGATCTCAGTTCTTTTGATAAAGATTTCAACCACTTGCTTGCTTGTTCGCTTGCTGGGGATTGGGTTTCCTATCTAATTCTGGGGCCTTGGCTTTCTAGATTTCACCATGGCGATCGGTCACGTGCGACCCAACATTTTGTTCTGCCTTTGTAGGCTTTTCACTTGCTTTTTCTTTTGGATTTTCGGAGTATTGGGGAGGAGTTTTGGCCCCTCAAATTCTGCTGCAACGGCTAGTCGTGTGGGATATAACTTTTCCACCCTTATTTCGCCTTTATTGGATTTTTCATTCCTGACTTCCCTTCCAACTGTAACTTTAGGTCGTTTGGAATATTTCGGCTTTTCAAATCGTGCCAAGATGGCTAGCCACACGGGGCTCAACCTTGCGATTGCTTATATAGGCACTTCAATTCGATTTCCTCCGTTTACGGCTTGCAGTTTGAAGTATCGACCGCTTCGGACAGTTGGGATCGACTCGATGCTCCTGACAAAACTGGGTGCCTTTTGCATATCAGCCCGTGTCAAATGAAATCCCTGTGAATCAGTCTTTCCATCTTTTCTTTTCCTTAGTTTCGGGACAAAGTTAGACTGAAAGGGATTCAAAAGAAAAAATAAATGACAGAATGGACAACGAATTCAAACAAAAGAGGTTCCTTTCGGGGCAAGGAAAGAAGGACTTATCTGGAGTGCATTCGGACTTTAATGAACATGACATGCCCTTTGGACTGGATGCCTGATCCGTTTAAACCGTCCGACTCTAAGAAATTCATCACAACTTATCACCTCGAGATCTAGAAACCTTGCCCCGGACGGTATCTATATCAGTGATTCATTATCCTTTTCGATTAGTGGCGCCCTTTGCGAGTTTTCACCAACTAACCTCTCTCATTTCTCTTTTTATCGTCGCCTTGTAGTGCTCTTTGCGAGTTTTCACTAATAAGACTCTCTCATTTTCAAATTCTCTACTCACCGTCGCCTTATAGTGCCCGTGTGGGTTTTCACCGATAAGACTCTCTCATTTTAATTTCTCTCATTGCTTGTATCTGCTCCGAACAACTGTGTTTTCTAATTTTGGACATCTACGCCGATTGATCGGAAGGACTTGAACAGGGTTTTTGGTGAAAAGAGTTTGGATTGAGCTACAGCTTTGGAACCTTTCGTGTGTAAACGTTGCTGATCATAGCATTTGCCCCAGCTTAAACTCTTGGGGAAATGTGTAATTTTTATTTTGGTGTGACTGAACCCCAGGGAGAGGTTGCCTACGTATCCTTTCGGAATCAAGTCGAACGTAGTTCAGGCTAAAATCTTGTTTTTTGTTTTGGTTTGGTGTGTCTTTTTTTTTTTTTTTTCGGGTTCCAAAGAGGGTAATCAAAGAAGAGTAACCGGATCCAAGGGTTTGCAAAATAGGTAATAGTGTTTGGGTAGCGAGAATGAAAGCCTTCGTCGTCCCGACCGGAGAACACCTGCCGATATATATAGGGGATCAAACGTAGTACCTTTTGACGGCATCTGCATTGACAGCCGTTTCGGGGTCGTTTCCTTCGATGTCCCCTAGGTATAATGCTCCTTTTGGTAGCAATTTCCTTATGATGTATGAACCTTTCCAATTTGGGGCAAATTTTCCTTTTGCTTCTTCGTGGTGCGGGAGGATACGTCTTAAAACGAGTTGCCCTACCTCGAAGTTCCTAGGTCGCACTTTCTTGTTGTAAGCGCGGGCCATTCTTTGTTGGTATAATTGTCCATGGCATACTGCAACCATTCATTTTTCGTCGATCAGAGCTAATTGCTCTAGTCGGGTTTTGACCCACTCATTGTCTTCCATTTCTGCTTCGACAACAACCCGAAGGGAAGGAACTTCAACTTCGGCGGGTATCACGGCTTCTGTGCCATAAACCAATAGGTAAAGGGTAGCTCCAACTGACGTACGCACGGTCGTGCGGTGTCTTAATAATGCAAAAGGCAACTTTTCGTGCCATTGTCAAGATGTTTAAATCATTTTCCTGAGGATTTTCTTGATGTTCTTGTTTGCTGCTTCGACTGCAGCGTTCGCTTTGGGTCGGTAAGGGGTCGAGTTGCGGTGTGTTATCTGGAATTGTTCACACACCTCTCTCATCAAGTTACTGTTTAGATTTGCGGCGTTGTCGGTGATGATAGTTTTTGGGATACCAAAACGA
>ML387298.1:0-22582 GCA_005239525.1 Nicotiana knightiana | reverse complement strand
GGATACTATGGCGTTATACATGTGTCAGAAGGTATAACGCCACATACTATGACGTTATACCTGTGTCTGACAGATTCAGAAGGTATAACGCCATAATATATGACGCTATACACTAACGGCACAATTACCGTTAGTGTATAGCGCCATATACTATGGCGTTATACATAGATCCGTTCTATATTTTTTTTTGGGACCTATTTTAGTTCTACTTGTACAAAAAGAACCTACTTGGGTTCCGCACCCCGGGAATGGCCTACAAATGCATGTAGCAGAATTAGGCCAAGGTCCAACAATCCTGTTCGTTCATGGCTTCCCTGAGCTCTGGTATTCATGGCGCCACCAAATCCTCTACTTAGCTGAACGTGGCTATCGTGCTGTGGCACCTGACCTAAGGGGTTATGGAGATACTACAGGTGCTGTTAAATTTTTACCCTTCGATCTTGTTTTACACATATTTTCCCTTTTAGTCTGTCTAAAAAATGAATAATAATAATATACATATTTTTATAATAATATCCTTATATAACACCACTTCACTGTAAAAATCAAAATTTTCCGAAATCAAATTTCATGTTCTGTTATAATATGTGTTTTCTATAACAATAATTCGCTAAAACATCTAAAATTATCTGGAACAAATGAGACTTTTATAGAGAGGTTTGGTGGTTACTTCTCTTATTATAAAAACTTAATTAATCTTAGTATTTCTATTTTATCATAGTGGCCTAACTTGTTGGGATCCGCTTGACATAAATGTTCATTCTTTTACAAGAAAGTGAAATAAAAAAGAACATATAGAACTTTTCCCACCATTTATTTAAAAAAAAATAAGAAATTGATACTTTGGCTAAATTTGGGTTTTATATAAAAGATTTTCTTTTTTAATTTCTGAAATTTCGTGTCTAATAAAAATTAGAACAAAAGGCGTAATATATATGAAGTGGAATTGTTTCACATCGCAAGGCAAAACTAAGTTTTAAGACTTTATATAAAATTTAGTAAGCGTTTGGACATAAAAATTATATTTAAAAAAAAAAAAAAATTATATTTAAAGTTAAGTTGAAAAATGATATTCAGAATTAAATTATGTTTGGACATATATTTTACTTGAAAAGGTGTTGCGATTCTATGAGTGAGTAAAAAGCTTTTCTGAAATTTTTGAAAAAAAGTGGTTTTAAAAACTCATTTTCGAAAAATTCTCAAAAATTTATAAAATTTCACAAACAAACACGTATTTGAAAAAAAAAAAAAATAAGAAAAAAGGAAAAATTTTCTATGGACAAACGGGCCTTAATATTTGAATTTAACTTTTCATGAAATAAAATGATTTTTTTTTTTTTTTGTAGTTCTCTTTCAACTCTACAAAATTTAGACCTTTGATGAGAAATGACTAAGTTAATTTGAAATACAGTGACTTTGTTTTATCATAAAGGAAATTATGAGCATTTTGTCGAACAGTATACAGGCAATATCCTTTCTAAGAAAAGTTGTTCTCACTCTTAAAATCTTTCTTCTTCGTTTTTCATATTTGTAACAGGTGCACCCATTAATGATCATACAAAATTCAGTCTCTTTCACCTTGTGGGTGATCTCATAGCACTTATTGAAGCCATAGCTCCAAATGAAGATAAGGTGTTTGTTGTGGGTCATGACTGGGGTGCTTTAATTGCTTGGCATTTATCCCTTTTTAGGCCAGATAAATTAAAGGCTTTGGTGAATTTGAGTGTCCATTATTTTCCAAGGAACCCACAGATGAATTCTGTTGATGGACTGAGGGCTATATATGGTGATGATCATTATGTCTGGAGATTTCAGGTTCTCTCTGTTTGTGTATCTGTATAATTTGTGTTTGAAGGGATTTTACAAGTTTTCTAGTATGAAGTATGGACTACTAATTAGGGAAAAAAGAAAAAGACTTCATATACAAAATAAATGAGTCGTGATAAAAGGCAGCACGGTGCATTAAACTCTCCCTGTGTATGTGGTTCGGGAATGGACCTAATCACTGTAAGCTATGTTGTTCGAACTCTTTGAAAATATTGTTAGGTGCGTGTAGGATCCTCCAAAAGTAGTGCTTTTTTGGAGGATCCAACACGAGTGCGATAGCATTTTGGAGAGTCCGCATAACATAGACTGTGAATCTACTATAGACAGTCTTACCTTACATTTTTGCAAGAGGTTGTTTTTATGGCTTGAACTCGTAACCTTCTTATCACACAACAATAAATAACTCTTACTGATGCAACAATGCTCTCCTTCTCCTTTGTGAAGGAAGTATTTTTTAAATTTGATAAAAAAGAGGTTGTTCTATATGCCCAAAGAAACTATCCCCGTAATTTATTTGAAACAACTTACATACCATTGAAGAGTTTTTTGAGTGGTTAATTAGGGGATAGGTTAGCAGTGGGAGTTTTGTTGAGATTAAATTAGAAAGTTCATGTATAATCTTACCTGCAGGTACCTGGAGAAATTGAAGCTGAATTTGCTCCAATTGGTGCTAAGTCTGTTCTTAAGAAATTTCTCAGATTCCGCGGCTCTGCACCATTTTATTTTCCTAAAGGCAAAGGTGTTGAGGCTATCCCCGATGCTCCAATTGAGCTTTCGTCTTGGCTGACAGAGGATGACTTAGATTACTATAGCAGCAAGTTTGAGCAGACTGGCTTCACTGGTGGAGTTAACTATTACCGAGCTTTTCCCATGCAAGTCTTCCTCACCTTTACGATATCGGAAAGTTGCTGCCATGTGACCAAGAGGTCACGGGTTCGAGCCGTGGAAACAGTTTCGTCGTAGAAATGCAGGGTAAAGTTGCGTATAATATACCTTTGCGGTCCAGTTCTTCCCCAAACCCCACGCATAGCGGGAGCTTAGTGTACCAAACTGCCCCTTTTATATGTTTTCCACGCGTTACTTGTATGCTTCTATACTTCACATTTGTTTCAACTAGTTGGGAATAGTGTTTTTCTTTTGGTTGTTTTTTACAATTGCATTAGGAGCCTATTTGGATTAGCTGAGAAGCATTAGGTGCTGAAAAATATTTTTTAGTGCTGAAACTGATTTATTAAATAAGCAGTTACATGTTTGGATACAAGTACTGAAATTGATAATAAGATGTTGCAGTATTTGATAAAAAAGTGCTGATAAACTCTTTTTCTGTTAAAATGACTTAAATAACCTTAGAACTGTTTACACTTATAAGAGCGTAATTTCTTCAAAATTTTAGATTTCAAATCGATTCTAATACAAAATATTCTATTTTTCATTTTATTTTAAATAAAACTGCGCTTAGATAAGATAACTTTTATGATAAATATAATTTATTTTATGATAAGCATTAATCATAAGTTATAATAATTAATAAATTGATAAAAGTTTTTCAGTAAAAAATAAACCTAAATAGGACAAAATATTTGAAGAGAAACAAATATTGATACACCAAAAATTTGATATGTCCTCATTTATTACATAGAGTTGAAAGATTAATACACAATCACATAGATATAAATATGCAAAAGAATAGAGAATTTATTTATCTTAAGTAGCCAATGAAAATTGCAGACTTGAAGAGGCGGCGGCGGGGGAGGGAGTGTTAGGTTAAAATAGTACTTGAGTCAGTGAGTATTGATGTAAGAGTTTTGTTCTAAAAATGAATATTTTAAGGATAAAATAGTAAACATTTTGGTCAAACTTAAAGTGTTTATAAGCTAAAAATTCATAAGCGTGACCAGCTTATGGCTTTTGGCTTATTTTTAACTTATAAGCACTTGGCTTTTAAGCACTTTTTAACTTTATCAAACGCGTAGATAAGCCGAAAAATACTTATAAGCTAGTTTGACCAGATTATAAGCTTAGCCAAACATCCTCTAGGTTTGATCTTTGTCTAGAGACCTTTTGTTCTGGTTACAGACTTGTAGATATGCTGATATGGAGATAAGTATGAAATTTAGAGAACTTCTACCTTTAAAAAGTCCCTAATTTTCCTTAAAAGACATCAGTTATTATCAGAGTGAAGCAGACCTGCATAAGGTGGAATCAATACAGCAGATGTGCATAGCCGATCCCAACTAGTTTGAAATCGAAGTGTAATCAATTGATTGATATAAATTATCCTGTTTTCTAGGAAGACAAGAGAATTGTGAAATTCATGAGAATATCCAATTACTTGCTTATAGATTGTTTTGATCAATTTTTTCATACATGGAAGCTAGTAAGTCTCAATCCTTTGTCAATTACTTGGACTCTAATTCCTCCCCTCTAGTCAAGAAAATGTCATTTGTGGTATATAAAAGGGTAGCCTGGTGGACACGGCATCCGCATTCACACAGGGTCCCGGGAAGGACCGCACCTCAAGGAGTGTACGTAGACAGTCTATTCTAATACAAGCATTAGTGGCTGCTTCCACGCATTGACCTATAGGTCACAAAGAGAGTCAGAGACAACTTTACTGTTTGTGTTATATATTTGGAATTTGAAATTGAATGGACACAATTTACATCCTAAAGTTCTCTGCCCTATGATGAAATGCAGAAACTGGGAACTCACAGCACCTTGGACAGGAGCTCAAGTTAAAGTTCCGGCCAAGTTTATCGTCGGAGAATTAGACTTGGTTTATCACATACCAGGTGCTAAAGAGTACATACACAATGGTGAGTTTAAAAAAGATGTTCCATTGTTGGAGGAAGTGGTGGTTTTAGAAGGTGCAGCTCACTTTGTTAACCAAGAAAAACCAGATGAGATTAACAAGCATATATATGACTTCATTCAAAAGTTTTAAACTTGCTCCTTCCATTTTTATTAAAATCTCTTTAATGTTGCTCCTATTGCTTGTAAAATATGAAACCTTATTTCAGACAAGTGATACTATGACTCCTTTTAAATGGAAAATAAAGGAGAATACTTTGACTTGAGAGGGAAAAGCCAAAGTAATTTGAAATTCAATGTCTTGTTTATTTTTTTCCTGTTAGCAGATAAAACATGAAAGAAAGACTATTAAAGATACAAGATAGGCATAGTTTTGACTTGACTTCTGGATGTGAAAACTACGATAAGGTAATTCAAATTAGGATGAAAGATACTAGTAAATGATAAGAAAATGAAAAAGCAGGGCTTTTAATATATTTGGCCAGCCGGCCAAAAATAATCACATTTGCTAGCTAATTATACAAAAAATATACTCTGATTATGTACAAAATATGCATATTATAATATATATATATATTACAAGCTATTATATATAGGATTTTGCTAGTAGGTTAGCATTGTATATACATTTGATTCTCCAAAATACCCCTAACAATAAATACTACTTCCTCCGGTCCACAATAAATGATTTTTTGGTCTTTTTTTTTTGTGGTCCAAAATAAGTGATTTTTCCAGATTTCAAAAATGAATTAGTTATTTTTTTGCTACATTGCTCTTGGAGTAATTATTGGGTATTGCAATTAAAATCAAAAAGCAAAAAAGAATTAATGAATAAAATAAAAGAGGCACTAAAAACATACTAGTAGAATCTGATAAGTCCTCGTCAGAAGTGTCGTAGAGATACGTTGGAAATGAATGTTTTGGGAGCAAAAGACAAGAGAAAAAGTTAGGGATCAAAGATCAAAAAGTCCGTATATACTAGGTTAGCAAAATCTTATATCGGTTATATTATTTTTGGGAGCAATTGTACCGTGCAGATTTCCCAAAAGAATACCGTGAAGCTTTTACACCCTTGGAAATTTCACATTACATACTTCTGAGGAATGATTCATTTACAGGATAAAAGAGCAAATTTTCCATTCTCATATACCTCCATGCTGCAGCCACCACGACTTGTGAGATTACAGTATCATATTACAGTATTATATGACCACGACTTGCCACATTGGTATGCCAAACTATATTGGCGAAATATTCTTAAGAACAATATCTTTAACACAACTTTGCTAGTTATTTGTGAAGCTTAAGGCAGGTTAAGAACCCTATTGGTAAGTATATTTTGCCAACAAACTATGCCTACAATAATAACATCTCACTCTCAAATAAGTCGAAGTTGAGTGTATACGGACTTGTTTGGTGATAGATTTTGTCAAAATATATTTGGCAAATACATGTTTGTTCATAAATTTTATTCATATTTTGGTAAATTTCCAAAACACAAAACTCAAATTCCAAAACTAGCTCAAGAGCCCAAAATAGTACTATTACATTTTTGAAAATTTGCCACAAACTTTTATATTTTATAAAAGAGTCCACCATTTATCATTTTGTAATAATGATGTTTCGTTTTTTCGGTCATCAAATAATGTATTATGTAGTTCAATATAACAATGATAATTTTGTACCAAATTTATTTATGTTCAGGACTATGGTTTGCGATAATATAATGAATGTCATTGATGAAGGTACCGTTGGGTGTTTGTGATAGTTTTTAGAACTTGTGGGTATAAGTCATGTTTCATGTTTTTTCAAAAAAAAAAAGTGAAATATGTTTTGAAAACTGATGTCCAAACACATTTTCATCTTCAAACCAAACTTCACCCAAATCAAAATTTTCAAAACAAATTTCAGAATCTATGGCAAAACACTAGCTAAATCATCAGTGACTAATTTTACTAAATTTTTAAAAAAGACACAAAAGTTAAACACCATCCTTAAAAAGCACATTCGGTAAAATATTCTTTAGTAGTCGTTCTAAAGGAATAACACCTTTTCAAGTTTGAAAATAATTTAACTTTGAACTTCTCTTTTTATTGATTTATCCTTAATAATATGTTTTTGTAGCCAAAGTCTCATGTCATGTTAAAACTATAAGTAAATTTTTTTATTTAACTTTGTATCTAATCAAACTATGTTACATAAATTAAATCGGAGGAAGTAGTTCTTACGTCTTACTCATACTATCTTTAGTGTACGTACATTGCACGCGTGTATCGCGTCAAATATCTTAGTTATATAGTAATATTTTATTATATGGGAGCACGACAAAATAGCAGAACAAATAGCATGACAAAAGGTCGTAGCACAAAGTCTGATGCAATATGATAACTGTCAAGTTCAACGAAGATTCACAATCAAGAATACCAAAATAAAGATGTATTGGTTAAACGTTAATACAAAATTCAACTACTAATCGAGAAACGCTTAGTAAATTACAAAGCTGAAAAAGATGCAAGAAAGCTGTTTTATTTGGACGAATCCAACTCTGAGCCTGTTCTTTCGCTAGCTTTTCATTATGGTGGTTCAAGTACTACTGCTTCTGCTTGATATATCTAAATACCCGAAGTTCAAAATTCAATTAAAATTAGATAGAAGGGAGAATCTCGCTTTCGAAACAAATAACTCTTTAATCTATAGGTTGACTCTGTCTCTTTAATATCCTTGATCTTGATTTGTTTCCAGGAGCATAGATTAAATGATATAAGAAATCAAGTCCATCTGGATGTCGATTGATAAAAACTGATACTTGACGTACTTCCATCTTAATTAAAACATTGAAAGAAAGGCAGGCAGCTTTGTCGAATTTCAGAGGTGAGGCCAAAGAAAAAATTATGAAAGAAAATGCAATCACAGTTTATCAACTACTCACAAAGCCACTGAGATCTTCAACTTAAGTCCCAAAGGTAATCCACATGGATATTCAAGGTTTAGCCAAGGCTTAGCTCAGATCCCACTACTCGACGTATTTGATTTTATTTTACTTTTACAAAAAAAAAATCTTGTTGCTAATACGTGAACACAAAATTAACTACTAATACAAATGCGTGAATATAAAATATAATTACTAATATAAATGCGTGAATGTATAATATACCTCCTAATACAAATATGTGAATGTAAAATTAAACTACAAAAACTTTTTGCTAAAACAATGTGACGACCCGACCAGCCGTCTCGAGAGTTGAAGCCCCGTTTCCCTATTTTCTGCTTCTATTGTGTTCTACAACTGCTGTATGACTTACCGGGTTGTTTGGTTCGGGTCTGGAGTGATGTCATAGTGAATTGAGACACTTAGTCTCTTAATTGGAAGCTTAAGTTGGAAAAGTCGACCGGATATCGACTTATGTGTAGACAGCCTCGGATTTGAATTTGATGGTTCTGTTAGTTGCGTTAGCTGATTTTTGACTTAGGAGCGCGTCCAGAATGTGATTTGGAGTTACATAGTAGAATTAGGCTTGAATTGGCGAAAGTTGAAATTTTGGCGGACTGGACCGGCATTGGAAATTTTGATATCGAGGTCGAATTTGATTTCTGGGAATTGGAGTTGGTTCGTGGTGTCATTTATGACTTGTGTGCAAAATTGAGGTCAATCGAACGTGGTTTGATAGGTTTCAGCATCGTTTGTGAAAATTGGAAGTTCAGAAGTTTATTAGGCTTGAATCCGGGGTTGATTCGAGAGTTCGAATAAATTCGTATGGTGTTTTAGGACTTTTTGGTATGTTTGGTTGAGGTCTCGGGGGCCTTAGATGCATTTCGGGTAGTTAACGGACTAGTTTTGGACTTGAAAGATTGTAAAATTTGCTGGTGTTTCAGTTGCTGGTTTTCTCTTATGCGATCGCGTAAGATAAGATGCGATCGCGTACGCTTGTTTGGGGGAAGTGGCATTTTACCCTATGTGTTCGCGAGTTAGGGGACGCGATCGCGTAAGTTAGACATGTTGTGCATCGCGATTGCGTGGGCTTGGCCGCATTCGCGAAAAAGAAGTGAATCAGCAGTGGAGTTCAAGTGTTGTTCTTCGCGGTCATGTGACGACATATGCGATCGCGTAGGTGTGAGCAGCCAGTGGTTCTCAATCGCGTGTGAGATGAAGCGTTCACGTAGCATGTTTTGCAAACGGTTGGAATTTTTTTCTACGCGATCACATGAGATGTTCCGCGGTCGCATAGTGTGAGCACCTGGGCAGAATATAAAAATTTCAAAAATGAGGGTTAGCCATTTTTATCAAAACTTGAGTTTGGGAGCTCGGATTTGGACGATATTTTGAGGGACTTTTAGAGACATCGATTGGGTAATGATTCTACACTCCATTTTAGTTATATCCCACTAATCTATCATTAATTACATCTTTAATTTCGGATTTGGGGTTGAAAACTTGTGAAAAATGAGAAGAAGTTCTTCAACTAAAATTTTGAGTTTGAAAGGCGATTTGAGGTCGGATTCGAGTAATTCTTATATGGTTGGACTCGTGAGTGGATGAGCTTTTGGGTTTTGTGACTTTTGTCAGATTTTGAGACATGGGCCCGAGGGGTCGGGTTGAGCCTATTTCGGATTTTGGTTTGGACTTTCATGTTTTTCTTATGGAACTGATTCCTTTAACCTATATTAATTATCTCATACTATTTGTGGCTAGATTCGGGGCATTTGGGGAATGACTCGAGGGCCAAAGACATTTCGGAGTAGGATTTTGTGCAGTTTGAGGTAAGTAATAGTCTTAAATATGGTTCTGAGGGTATGAAACTCCAGAATTTGGTATGATGTGATTATTTGGAGGTGACGCACATGCTAGGTGACGGAAGTATGTGCGTGCACCGTAGGGGATTGTGACTTAGTCCGTCCCGTGAGACTGTAAAGTTGAATAGCCTAATATTGATTACATGTTTCCTTTGTCTTCTAGAAATTTGATTGTCATTCATGTTAGAAACCATGCTTAGGCCATATGATATCACTGTTGGGATCCGCAACAGTCGTGTACTTGTTGAATTGACTGCTAATTGCACTCTTGTACTTAGTCACAATCTTACTTGTGTGTCATATCTCCGTTCCCTCTTGCTTCTTGTTAATACTTGTTATTATTTCCGTTTGGCTGAATTGTATGATTTCTGTGAGCCCGAGAGGCTGGAGAAGTTAGTGACTGAGATAAGGCCTGAGTGCCGAGATGCGACCTATGTGAGTGTGTATGGATCGGGTTGCACGCCACAACAAGACTGAGGGCTGCATGTATATGGATCGGATTGCACGCTACAACGAGCCTTATGGCTATTTATGGATTATGGATCGGGTTGCACGCGCAACGAGCCTTATGGCTACTTATATGATTGGATCGAGCTGCACACTGCAGCTATATAGCACTTGGTCTGAAGGATCCCCTCCGAAGTCTGTACACCCCTAGTGAGCGCAGGTACCTATTGAGTGTGTGTATTGAGGGATGAGAGCCAAGTATTGAGCTATTGAGAGCTTAAGTGACTGTTACCCCTGAGAGGTTGCATTAGTATTCCTTTGTTGCTGCACTTAGTTGATTTATGTTACTGTTCTGAATTTCTGGGAAATATTATATCTGGTTCACCGAAACTTTAGTAAATATGCAAACCGATTTGGTATATATTGCCGGAATTGACTCATGTCTACTTTCATTGTTGAAATTACTGAAATGAATTGTGTTTGTATAGATCTTCACTGCCTCTCAGTTTCTTATTTATTTCTGTTACTTATTGAGTAGGTTATACTCACGCTACACCCTGCACTTCATGTACAAATCCAGGTGTATCCGGTCACGAAGGACGTTGATCTCGTGCATGGTCGAGTGTCAGAGATTTACGAGGTAGCTGCCGACGTTCGCAATCCTTGTGTCTCCTTCTTTGCTATCTTTCTTTTCTGTATTGACGTTTATACACAAACTCCTGTAGACACTGTTTCTTAGACTAGTTGTTTAGATTCTCATGACTTGGTGATATCTCGATGTTTGGGGTTATCATTCCGCATTGCATTTTGAGTTAATTCATGTCTTCATGAAAATTCTATCATTTTAAAGCTTTTGGTTTATCTTTTGTGAAATATTGGAGTATTTTGAAAATTGGCTTGCCTAGTACCATCGATAAGCGCCATCACGACAGGTTATAGTTTTGGATCATGACAAATTGGTATCAGAGTCTAGGTTACATAGATATCACGAGTCATGAGTAGGTTTAGTAGAGTCTTGTGGATCGGTATAGAGACGTCTGTAATTATCTTCGAGAGGCTACTGAACCCTTAGGATATTTCACATTCTTGAATTCATGTCGCGCGAATCGTTTGATTATGTTAACTGAATTTCTATTGTTCTATTCTCTCAGTGACGGTGAGAACGTGTACTACGGGGTAGTATGGACAGCCACCAGTACCACCAGTCAGGACCGCGAGAGGTCGAGGTCGTGGTAGAGGCAGGGGTGCAGCTCGCACAACAGTTAGGGCAGCACCTGCAGATCCACCAGTTGCCCCAGTTCAGGAGCATGCTCCAGTTGTGGATGAGCCTGTGGGACCAGCTTAGGCACCACCTGTGCTCCTTGTGATTCCAGGCCTTCAGGAGGCCTTAGCTCAGTTTCTGACCGTGTGCACCAGCCTTTCTCAGGCGGTCTCTGTTCCGGCTGCAACATCCACTTCTCAGGTCGAAAGAGTTGCTCAGACTCCTTCCACCCGCACACCAGAGAAGGTGGTACAGGGACTCCATACACCGGGGGCACCATGATCATGCTCAACTATGTCTAATAAAAGACTAAACGGGCGTTGCAAATATAATCCGGGGTATTATGCCCAGAGTCGATCCCACAGGGAATTAACGTATCAATAAAGTCTTTAGAATACACAACTTTTACTCAATCAATTCTCTCAAGACTTTTTGAATATAAATTGGTTATTTTTCTACTAATTCTACTGACAATAATAATAACTAACAATTACTAACAATGTGTTGTAAACAATTATGATAAAGGTCTAAGGCTATGGTTTTCCNTTATTTCTAATCCAACTTCTAAACCCTCGGTTATGACTTTCGTCTATATTCTGGGAGTGGTGTTTTTAAAAAATTACCTAAATATGCATTCTCTCTCAAGTAGATACATACTAAATTGGCACAGCTAATTGATGGCCGTTCAATTAACTACAACAAAAACGTAGTTGAACAAATAGAGATGAACAATCAACCAAACTATATTAATATCACCATAAGTTTATCCCCCAACGGGTTCCACCAAAACCCTAGATTAAGAAAATTAGCTACTCATATTCATAAGAATCAATTCTAAAATAACTTGCATAATTGAATTACAGAGTAATGAAATAAGGAGGTAAAAATTAGTGTTTCTGCTTTGCTGAGTAGTAATCCACAGACTTCTTCTTCACTTTAATGGCTTCTCTCCTTCAAGTTGTGTTTTTGGGTCTATTTATATGTTTGGGATACACCCTAAATGTGTATGAGACTTCTATTCCAACCGGGAAACACTTAAAACTCTTCAAAACTCGGATTTGACCGGATCAGGGGCCAGGCTTTACAGGCCAAACGCCTGGATAACGCTTGGCCATGCCTGGCATTTCGGCTCTGGCGCCTGGATAACGCCTGGCTAGGCCTGGCATTTGGGCTCTGGCGCCTGGCTAACGCCTGGCTAACGCCTGGCTTCACCAGGCTTTATAGCCCAAACGCCTGGCTATAGCTCGGTGCACTCCTCTTCGCCTCTTGAGCATATTTTCGACGTTTATGCATCCATTTAGCTCGGCTTCCATCTCCAATTCACCTATACATGAAATAGACTCCATTATGCACATACAAAGTGTGTTTTTACCATTAACGCACATAAAATGTAAGGCATATAACGTGTTAAACCATGAATTCTAGCCACACATCAATTCCCCACACTTAAACATTTGCTCGTCCTCGAGCAATCGAATTACACTCATGAACACAACTTTTTAAGCAAATCCCTTAACGCGTTATACCAAGAATTTTTAAAATAGTTTAGGCACAGAGGTGTGACATTCTCGCCTCAATAGTCGACTCACATATACCATGCTTTATTCACAATCCACTCACTACTCTAACTTAGAGGTCAACAACATTACCTTTCCTTCATGAATCATGTGCCCTCACCAAATCAAAGAGTTAGTTCCACACACAATAAAATTTAAGAACACTTAGGAACTCAAGATAGAAAGAATTCACTCACTCTCAGAAATAATATTCATATGCCACAAAAGATGCACCATAGGCTTGCCCGTAGTGTACTACTCTACTAATCGAGCTCATTCAGTCTAGGATCAAGTAGGACTTTATTTGGTTGTAATGTAGGCTGCGGGACGGGTAGGATACATTTGGATATAAGAGTGACTACACCTCCCTAAGCACATTAATACATATACTTTCGCATTCAACCTCAAACTTATATTAAGCCAAACTCCACCTTCACATCAATGTTATTACCCCATACTTCTTTAAGCACAATTACATCAAGAGTCACCACATATATTTTTCTTTCACAACAATACAACTATTTATTTTCTATATTTTTTTTTCTTTTTCTCAAGTGACTCTTACTTTTTCGAACAGTGCACCTTTCTCCGCATTTCAATTATTCCCCTCAAAAACCAACCTACCACCCCACACTTTAACTTTTCCATATTTCATCACTTTTTCAGTGCTTACGAGAGGTGACAAGGTTCAAATATATGATCGATTCAAACAAAGGGGTATGGCTTGTAATGTGGTTGCCAAAGAAACAGGATTATAGGCTCAACGGGGTTAACTACGATACATAACAATTAGGTGGGTAAAATATACACAACTGGCTCTACAAAGAAACGCATATATCACTTCCAAGACTGAATAAAACTACTATTTCACTTTGCACATGCACGGGGCAAGTTCTAGACATCAAATGCAATGCATAGAATAACATACAACCTCACACACACATGGCACATAGCTCACTCAGGATTGGATCTATCACGACACTCCAATCAACGCAGTTAAGCAAATTTAAGAATCCACGACTTAAGATGTTTATCCTGGAGTCAAAAAATTGAGCCTAAGCGTCACAACCAAAGTACTGACTATTCTCAAGGCATCACTACATTCCGAGATATTGCTACGATTAAGCCCTCAACCATGTGATTACTACTCCTAAAAATTAAAAACTACCTACACCCGGTTCAATTAAAAACCCTTGGAAAAGAACCGTGGTCCAAAGAAAAACCAAGGGGGAATTACTACACTACCTAAAACAAAAATCTTTTTGGTATTTTCTTTAGACTTACTTCCCTCAAGAGAACTGTCTAAGAGATTCATCGTCGGGAAGAGTCCCCATATTTTTAATAATATATATATTTTTTTTTATTGAACAAAATAAAAACATAAAAGCTAAAAAAAAATAAACTAATAACATTCTCTGAACATAAAAGCTAAAAACAAACAAAATAAAAACATTCACTACCAAATTTCCCAATTTCAACAAGCAAAACAATTCATAACAAAACATATATATACAACACCCCACACCTATTTAATGCAATGTCCTCAGTGCATTATGTATAGACAAAGTAAGAAATAAAACAAGGTGCGAGATACTTCCTGGTCAATAAGCGTCTTCATCATCGGACGCTCTCCATTCCTCTTCAAACTCATCTTCTCCATTATCTTCCTCATCCGAGCGCATTGTCTCCGCATCAGTATCTTCAGGTGTGTTTATATCTTCATCATCTGGGAGCCGGTATCCCTCACCTGCTCCTATAATCTGCTGAGCGTGAGCATTGAGCGAGTATCTCTGATCCAGCTCATCCCTTTCATTAAATGACGCTGGACGACCTCCTATACGCAACTGCAAATCCATCATCCCATAGAGATGGGCCATGAATCTATCATCCCTGGCATTGCGCTCGGCATTGGTCAGTGAAGACTCTTCTTTCAGTCTTAAGCCAGTGATGTCAGTTTCCCGGGTGAGTTGTTGATCAATAATGTGGTCAAAGTCGGGCTCAACCGCTACCTTTTTATTTAGCAGGACCTGAGTCAGGATATTCGGGAAAGGGATTCGAGCAATTCTATTGTTGGAATGCACCAACCCCATTTGATAGCGAATCAGGTGGCCCACATTTACTTGCTGCCCTGTCATGATGAGTAGAGCACACANCCATACCTGTGTTTCAGCCTTCATCTTCTTCTTGGGAAACCTTTTATGGCGATTAGTGGTTCTATCCCGAATCCAAGCAGCCTTGGAATCAACCCCACAAAGTGTGTGCCTCACTTCTCTATAGTTAGGATGGCGGATAAATTTCTCTAGAGGCTCCACCGGAACATTTGGTGCACCTAAGAAATCACATATTGCCTTGGCCGAAAAATCCACCAAGTGCCCACGAGTTGGCACCAATTCTTCCTTGTCCTTAGGGTCAAACCCTGCATAGAATTCCCGGACTAAATTGAGGTTGATGTTTCCATGGTGTTTGAACACATATCCCAGACCCAATTCATGGATGCTCCTCCAAATTGCTGGGAATTTAGTTCTAAGACACCCCTCGTTGATGGCTCCTTCCGGGTGGACATGCTTGGGCTTGCAACGAGCATACAATTTCCTGGAGTGTGGTGGTATGCTGTTGACACCATATTCCCTTTGACCAATGGGTCGCTGCCTCATAGCAGCCACAACAACTATTGCTTCCTCACTAGGAAGTAGCATCTCCTCCTTTTCTTTTCTTTTGAGGTGGTGGGGTTTTGATTTGGTTTTCGGTGGGGCCAAAGATGTGGCCTTTCCCTTGCCGGTGGCTCTTCTGGGTAGCATTGTTTGACCTGCACAATTTATCAGTAATGAATGAGTGTCACAAAGTATATACTATCTGTTTTTGCACTTTGCGAAGGTTACTCAGATTTCACCTTGGCGACTTTATGACAATTGACACACATTGCTACCTATTGGCTTCTTGTGAGCCACTTTTCATTTAAAATTTCATGGAATTCAAGATGCATGACGCTAGTGGTGTATTTCCCGGAGACTCGGGCTCCAAACGGGACATGTATTGCCATTGAGGCATTACATCGAGCACTTGGCTGGCACAATTGCCATGGGAGCTCTTATGGACTTGAGGGACTGCCTCATGTACCCAAATCAGTTTGGGTTTCCATAATACCACTTAGTTTCACCATTTCATCTCATTCCTAAAGGGTTTCGGGAATTGGGGTGCATAACACCATACAACATGACCAAGAACTTCATAAACCCATAAAAATTCATCATGAAATCAAGGATACACTTTTCATCTACGCAAATTAGAGTTAATAAAGGATAGGGCTAGAATCGTACCTCACGGATTGATGTGTGTTAGCCAGATGAAGTGCACCACGAAATTTAACCTGTGCAGATCTTGTGTGTGTGGTGGGTGATGATGGGTGTCAATGTGTGTTGAAGTAGTGAAGATGAGTGTGTCAAACTATGTGTTTTGATGTGGGTATGAGAGACAATCCGTGTTTGGGTGTGTGCTTGGGAGTGAAACTTGCTTGAGAGAGAGTTGGGAGATGAAAAAAATAGGAAGAGGGGACTTACCTGGCGTTAGTCGTGCATTTTAATCAAAAATCCAGGGCACCCTGGCGTTAGCCAGGCGTTTTAGCCTTAAAGCCAGCTTCCCCCTGACGTTAGCCAAGTGTTTCACCCTTAACGCCAGATGCCCCCTGGCGTTAGCCAGGCGTTTCAGTCTTAACGCCAGCTGCCCCCTGGCGTTAGCCAGGCGTTTGGGGCTTAAGGCCTGGGTTCTCCTGGCTTTTGCTGGGCGTTTGGGGCATAAGGCCGGCTTAACCCCGGCTATGTCCCCACCTTCCGTTATGCTAAAACACTCCTCCTTTCACCCAAATTCACCTGCAAGCTTGTTAGTACCTATAATTACACGAAATACTTCTAGCTACTCTAAGATTTACTACGCATTGGGTTGCCTCCCAACAAGCGCCTCATTTACTGTCGTGGCACGACGATTACAACAAATCAATAGGTTGCCTCCTATGAAGCGCCTGATTTAACGTCGTGACATGATGCAGCATAAAAGCCATTTAAGGATCATTTGGTGTTTTTGGTTCACCCAGATGCACAATAGCCAACACATTGGATTCAGTCATTCCCACATATATTTTTAATCATTTTCCATTGACCTTGAAGGTGTTAGACTCATTCTCAGCAGTAATCTCCACAGCACCATAAGGAAATACGTTGACCACTTTAAACGGGCCAGACCATCGGGACTTGAGCTTACCCGGAAACATTCTTAATCTTGAATTATACAGTAATACCTTGTCTCCTGGTCTGAAATCTCGGTCCACAATATTTTTATCATGTAGTCTCTTCATTCGTTCCTTATACAACCTGGTGCTTTCAAATGCTTGGCTTCTGAATTCTTCTAATTCGTGTAATTCTGTGACTCGATTTTCTCCAGCAATATCGAAATCCAGATTTAGCTGCTTCAATGCCCACCAGGCTCGATGTTCTAATTCCACGGGCAGGTGACAGGCCTTACTAAATACCAACTTGTATGGAGACATACCAATTGGTGTTTTGAATGCGGTTCTGTAGGCCCAGAGGGAATCATCAAGTTTCTTTGCCCAATCAGTTCTTGTGGCGTTAACTGTTTTGGTTAGTACACTCTTTATTTCCCGGTTTGATACCTCAACCTTCCTGCTAGTTTGGGGGTGATATGGGGTTGCTACCTTGTGACGTACATCATATTTAGGAAGCAACTTTTTGAAACACGATTGCAGAAATACGTGCCTCCATCACTTATAATGGCCCTTGGTGTCCCAAAGCGGGTGAATATATTCTTCTTTAAGAACCCTACCACCACTCGTGCATCATTGGTGGGGAATGCTGCAGCTTCTACCCATTTGGACATGTAATCTACAGCAACAAGTATATACTTATTGCCGTATGAGCTGACAAAAGGACCCATGAAATCTATCCCCCAAACATCGAACACTTCTACCTCTTGTATTGGATTCATTGGCATTTCATGACGACGGGATATGTTCCCCGTCCTTTGGCATTCATTGCAGCCTTTCACCCATTGATGGGCATCTCTAAACACAGTGGGCCAATAAAACCCGGCCTCCAACACTTTAGCTGCTGTTCGGACTCCTCCGAAATGTCCTGCATAAGGAGCTGCGTGACAAGCCTGCAAAATAGCATATTGTTCTATCTCGGGGACGCACGTCCGGATCATGTTATCTATGCAAATTTTAAACAAATAAGGTTCATCCCAATAGTATTACGGCTATCACGATAAAATCTTTTCTTTTGTAAAAAGGAGAGCCCATAAGGGTCAATGCCGCATGCCAGGTAATTAGCAATGTCTGCATACCATGGCACCTCTCTCACATTTGTGGCCAGCAGCTGCTCATCTGGAAAGGTTTCCAGAATATCCTCAGCCTCAGGTGCCTGTTCAGCACCTTCGAGGCGTGATAAATGATCAGCGACTTGGTTCTCCGTTCCCTTCCGGTCACGAATTTCCAAGTCAAACTCTTGCAAAAGCAGCACCCAATGAATTAGGCGTGGCTTAGATTCTCTTTTCTCAACCAAGTACCTAATGGCTGCGTGATCAGTGTACACAATCACTTTTGACCCGATCAGGTAGGACCTGAATTTGTCAAATGCAAATACTACAGCCAACATTTCTTTTTCTGTTACCGTGTAATTCAGCTGAGCTCCACTCAATGTCCTACTTGCGTAGTAAATTGGGTGCATTACCTTATCTTTTCGCTGGCCCAACACGACTGCTACAACATAGTCACTTGCGTCACACATGAGTTCAAATGGTTTCTCCCAGTCGGGGGCAACTATAATCGGTGCAGTGACTAGCTGCTTCTTTAGCTTCTCAAACGCTACCCTGCAATCATCAGAAAACACAAATGGGTTATCTTTTTCTAGTAACTTACAGAGAGGGTTGGCAATTTTGGAGAAATCCTTGATGAATCGGCGGTAGAATCCGGCATGTCCCAGGAAGCTACGAATAGCTTTGACTGACGTGGGTGGAGGGAGTTTTTCAATCACTTCTACCTTAGCTTTATCCACTTGAATACCTTTACTTGAGACCAAATGTCCCAAGACAATTCCCTCTTGTACCATGAAGTGGCACTTCTCCCAATTCAGCACTAGGTTCGTTTCGATACACCTTTTTAGGACACGGTTCAAATTTTCTAGGCATTCATCAAACGAATTTCCCACCACTGAGAAATCGTCCATGAAGACCTCCATAATATCCTCCACCATGTCTGTGAAAATGGCCATCATGCACCGTTGGAATGTTGCAGGTGCATTGCAGAGGCCAAATGGCATCCTCCTGAAAGCAAATATCCCATATGGGCATGTGAAGGAGGTCTTTTCCCTATCCACCGTGGCAATAGAAATTTGGTTGTACCCCGAATACCTGTCAAAGATACAGAAGTGAGACTTCCCTGCTAACCAGTCGAGCATCTGATCAATGAAGGGAAGTGGGAAATGGTCTTTGCGGGTGGCAAGGTTCAGCTTTCTGTAATCCATGCATATTCTCCAACCCGTAATAGTTCTAGTGGATATCAGCTCGTTTATATCATTTCTTACGACTATCATACCACCCTTCTTTGGTACACACTGTACTGGGCTGACCCAGCTGCTGTCGGAGATAGGGAAAATGATTCCCGCATCTAACCACTTTATCACTTCTTTCTTTACCACTTCCTTCATATTTGGGTTCAACCGTCTTTGGTGTTCCCTAGAAGGTCTGTGTCCCTCTTCCAAGAGAATTTTATGCATGCAGTAAGCTGGGCTGATCCCTTTGATGTCTGCCATCATCCAGCCAATGGCAGTCTTGCATTTAGAAAGTACCTGTAACAACTGTTGTTCCTGCACATCTAGCAACCCAGATGATATAATAACTGGTAATGTAGAGTTAGGTCCAAAAAATGCATACCTGAGGTGCGCTGGTAAAGGCTTGAGCTCTAACTTGGGTGGTACTTCAACTGAGGGCTTGGCTGGAGGACTCTCTCTCTTTTCCAAGTGTAATGGTTCAATTTGAAGAACCCTCGACCATGTCCCTTTTCCTTCCAATGCTAATACCCATTCTGCTAGTTCCTCACCATTCATATCATCTAAGTTCATCAAACATGCAGCCAAAGGATCCCTAACAGTTAAGGCTGCATCATCTTCTTCCAGTATCACATTCACGGCATCAATAAGAGAGTAGTTGGCGAACTCACTTGGTCGCCTCATAGACTTTTGCACGTTGAAAATGATTTCTTCATCATTGAGCCTCATCTTAAGCTCACCAGTCTCACAGTCGATGAGAGCTCCGCCTGTGGCCAAAAATGGCCTTCCCAAGATTATGGGAATTTCCTCATCTACTCGGTAGTCTAGGATCATAAAGTCAGCAGGGAACACAAATTTCCCCACTTGCACTAACACATCATCCAGAATACCCGACGGTCTCTTTACCGTCCTATCAGCAAGTTGCAGCAGCATGGAAGTAGGCCTGGCTCTACTAATCCCCAGTCTTTTATATATAGCCAGTGGCATCCGATTAATGCTGGCTCACAAGTCACATAGGGCTTTGGCGAAAGCGAAGTTGCCAATGGTACAAGGAATTGTAAAACTCCCTGGGTCAGCCAACTTTTCAGCAATAGGACGTGTCACCACCGCACTACAAGTCTGGGTAAGAGTGACAGTAGCCAGGTCTTGGAAGTCAAATTTTCTGGACATCAAGTCCTTCATCATTTTAGCATAGCCAGGCATTTCCTTCAATGCATCAATCAATGGGATATTTACCTGTATCTGCTTTAGCATGTCCAAGAATTTCTTATACTGCTCATCCTTCTGATATTTTGCCAGCCTTTGAGGGAATGGAGCTGGTGCTATTTTCTTTTCTGTTATTTGTTCTTTTTCCTTTTCCACCACCACCTCAACTGCTGGCTCTGTGATTTACTCAAGTTCTTTCTCAGCTTCACCTTGCTTATTAGATTCTCCTTCAGCTGGCTGCACTGTGCCCTTTGTCAATGGAGTTGAGTCATCAATTTCATTAGGTACCTGCACCAATGTGTTTGTCTGTCTAATTTCATGCCTCCTTTCTTGTTCTAGGTCCAGGTCTCTGCCATTGTAGAGAGTCACTGCCATTAACTGTTTTGGGCCCTGGTCCCTTGGATTCACCTGAGTATCAGTAGGTAAAGTTCCGTGAGGACGATTGTTAACTGCATTTGAAATCTGCCCCAGCTGCATTTCAATATTTTTAATAGCTGAGTCATGGGCATCTACTCTTTCGCTGATCTTAGCATTTGACCCAATAACCTGCTGCATCATAGCTTCTAACCTGGAGAACCCATCTTCTTTCCTTCCCCCCTGTTGTTGCTGAGGAGGGTAGTATGATTGTTGCTGATTCTGATGGGTATAACTGTGCGACCTCTGATATGGTGCTGCATTGCCTTGTGGTCTCATGGCACCCATATTTCCACTATTCTACTGTTGGTGAGGAGGTCTATATGGTTGAACTTGTTGACCCCAGTTTTTCCCCCTTGTCTCTGACGTTCATAATTTGACACATAATTCATATTTTCTGGATAAGGAGGGTGATCACATTCTGCATTCCTGTGGTTACCAAGTGGTTGACTAATGCACGATGTGCATAAGCCCCCATTGGTTGTATCTACGATGTGTACTTGCTGCTTTTTTCCTGATTCCTCCACCTTCTTAGTTAGTATGCTCATCTGTGTTAGCAAGGTGGCCACGTTCTCTGCAATAGTATTGGATGGATCTAATAGCACTGCGTGAACTACAGGAGTAATGGGTTCATTCCTGGTTGTCCATCCTGAATTCTGTGCCATTTTATCAAGTAGGATCTTACTTTCTCTCCACGTTTTGCTCAAGAATGCTCCACCAGCTGAAGCATCAACATTTACCTTAACAGTATCAGCTAGACCTATATAAAAACACTGCCCCAACATTTGCTCTGGAATACCATGATGTGGGCAGATAACCAGCATTCCCTTAAATCGTTCCCATGTCTCCTGTAATGTTTCAACTGGTTTCTGTCTGAAGCTCAAGATTTCATCAATTTTTTGAGTAGTCTTGTTGGGTGGATGAAACTTGTTCACGAACTGCTTAACTAAATCCTCCCATATGGTAATGGAATTGATGGGGAGTGAGTTTAGCCAAGTGTGGGCAACGCCAGTCACTGAGAATGGAAACAACAATAGTTTTATTGCCTCCTGAGTGACGTTTGGCTGCCTCTGTGTTTTGCAAATTGGCAGGAAGTTTTTCAAATGCTTCTGGGGCTCTTCGATGTATGACCCTAAGAATAGTCCCTTGTTCTGCAATAAGTGCAACATATTATTTGTTATCTGGAAGGACTCGGCCTGTATCTGAGGGACCAGTATCGCAGTGGCCAAATTCAGAACTGTGGGTTGTGCCCAGTCATATAAAGGAGCCTCTACCCCTACTTGAGCGATTGGGTCTACCACATCATCCCTATTATTGTTCCTGTTGTTTGGATCTTCCATGTCGGGTTCAATTTGTTCAATTGGTGGTTGCTGTTTGCTTTTCCGGTTGGTCCGATTTAGGGCCTTGAAAACTTTCTCGGGGTCTGATAAGGCTTCGACTACTTCACCAGTTCTCGATGAGTTTCTAGGCATGCACCTGCAACACATTGCAAACGTTAAACTTTCAATGTATAAACGAAAATTTGAAGAAAATTGACTATATTTCAGAATTTTGTATTTCTTCCAACTCAATTGATAACACCGTTAAGTCCCCAGCAACGGCGCAAAAATTTGATAACACCGTTAAGTCCCCGACTAAACGGGCATTGCAAGTATAATCCGGGGTATTATGCCCAGAGTCGATCCCACAGGGAATTAACATATCAATCAAGTCTT